>JARJLF010003189.1:0-21264 GCA_029378395.1 Mycena leptocephala | reverse complement strand
AGACACCGTGAGTGTGGATAGGCTATCCAGTCACACAGATGTCTCAGTAGGGGATCGGCCAGATTATATCGTGTCGCATATATCATACCAAAATCCACTCACGATAGCCAGACTGAAGAACTTGCAGCTTGATGGGCGGGGTGGATCATCATCTTGGACTTCCCCGAGGTGAGCATCGGGCCATCGCTCTTGCTTCCAATACTGATCAAATATAGTATCCAAACACGGAGGTAATCAACTACACGATTAATCTCAACAAGTAGGGCTAGAGTCGTCTATTTGAATGTGGGTAGATCGAATACCAAGGCGCTTTCGAGATGCCCAGAATCGAGCAGGCGATGAATGCATCCAGATAAATCTGTCAATCCCGGAATAAAATGGTGTGGGCCATGCCAGGTGACCGTAGATAGGAGGAATGGTTCTTAACTGTGAACTGTAGCTAGTTCAGTCAGAGAGGGATATAATGATTCAATACCACTTTTTGAAAGCACCACCTGACAACCGCGGCTTGCCAAAGGGCTATTGTTTTTTTGGATCTCAACTGACGATATCGTGGACGTCGCATTCAAAGCCCTCACGGACCCGGTGATTGAGCCCGCAAATCCAGTCCTGATAGGCCTGAATTATTGCCGTATGCTCAGGTGCGCCTGACAATTCATTTGTGTTTAGTTTCCATACTTGGATGACTGAACTCTATCCGGATCGCGCAAATGATGACTGAGGTGCGCAGCCGGAAAATTACGCACAGGAATGTCAGCAGAGAAGACGACAAACAAGGGATATTGTAACGGGGTATGTCAGAGGAGTATGCGGCGTTCATGAGCATCGCAGATCAGCATAATGTGGATGGTGCTGAGAGAGAGCTTTCGACCAAGCATATTTCGCTGGAGACAGGACGCTTCGGGAGTTGATAGAGGCAAACAAGGATGCGGAGGCATTGCGGGGTGCGTAATGAGAAACTTTAACAGCCTGTCCGACCGCCAGGCGTGACTGCGCTGCATTCGGTGTCGGTCGGATAATTTGCGGTTGAGGCCAAAGATGGGAAGGGAAGATGAGAGTACATCGATTCGGCATACAAAAAGGACAGAATAGGTATTATGATTCGCTAAAAAGCGCCGCAGGGAAAGTTCAAGCTTCCTCAACACTGCCGAGACGCGAGTGTCTAGAGCTCCACGTGGTATGGTTTCAGAATCAGTGGCAAACCTATACCCTTCTCTTTGCCAGCAAGCACTGTGGGCCTCTGCATCAAGCCTCTACCCATCGCTCCAACCCCGCCCGGAACCGCCGGTTCAAACTCAAACGTGCGGATGAGGGTAAACAGCAAGGCTTTCATCCTATCGTGAACGATGAGACTGGATAATCAATCGTGGGTAAACTCAACGGACTCGACAATGGAGAAGCGGAAGCCGATGCAATTATGTGGGCCGGCGAAAAATGTGAGAAGGTTTGCCCAGACGCCGGGGATTGCGCTAGCGGAATCTGGAACGTTCTCCCATCGCTCGGGCCTGCAGAAGTGAGTCAACGTCCCCCGCCTCCAAGGCTACTTGATATTTCGAGACGCACTTGAATTCGGTCGCATCTTCGCCCCATATGTCTTTGTCCGTGTTGACGGCCAGAATGGGGATATGATCATCTGCCCTTTGGGATGCTGACGAAAGATTAAATGCTGCGAAGTAGTAGTGAAATGTGACCGGAAAGCTCACGGAGGCTGTCGTGCGATTTTCCCTCTTTGTCGACGTATGGCTTGGAGAGGGGCAGGACATCGTCCTCCATCGCCATTCGCTGAGTGAACATGACTGGCGCGTGAGCACGCATTGTCTCCCTAATGACGTTTTCGAGATACGGCAGCGAATTGAGCTCATCCATCGTTGGGTTGTCACTGGAAATGGTCAAAAGCTCCTCACGCAGTTTGTTCTGAGCGGGGATATTCTCCGAGAGTGCAAAGAGAGCCCAGGCCGTTGCGGTGCTAGCGGACGAGAGATGCAAGTTTAGATCGAATATGAGAATTTCGAGTAGTCACGACGCACCTGGTGGTTTCGTGCCCTACGAGGTTCGACAACGAGGAAGAAGTTAGATATGTTGGGACGTCTGTCCAGGCGACTTACCTGCGAGGAAAAATGTAGGGATTCTGCGTGATGTTGTGAGTACTAAAGTTCCCGAACAACGTAGACACGCACGTGCAACAACTTCAGCGTCGCTCAGACGCTGTGCCTCTGGAATGTTCGTTGACATATTTGCTTTGAGAGAATGGACAATAGGTCTCATCCCCCACCAAGAGTCTTCTCCCCGCTGAATGCCTTCATGTTGACCTTGCTCTCCGACACTATCTGCCTGCCAATGGAGAACATCTTACTCCGCGCGGCCACAAGAACTTTCCGGCCGGGTAAAGGCTGTCTGCCCGTGAGTCGCACTCGTCGATAACAAGAATTTGATACATACCACGAGTTGGAGAATTGGAACGAGAGCCTGCGAGAGTCGGAATCCAGCATCACGATTTGCGTGCGGAGTATGGAACAGCTGGGTAAAGACATCGTTGAGCTCGTTCGGTTTATCTTCAAGGGCTTCGAATTGATAGTTGAAACCTAATTGGACACCGTTTTGATAGAACAGAAATCAATGGGCCCACCTGCTTGACCGATGACATCTAATGTCATGCGTCTCAACCAGGACATAACATCAATACGAGCCGCGCCGTTTTCTTGTGCGACTTGGCGAGCCCAGATATCACGGAGCTATGAATCGAACCGTAAACGCCTTGAAAGCGCTACAGCTGCCTTGAAATATATACACACCTGTACTGCTTTATCGACAAAAACCTCGGTGAGTAGTCGGATTTGCGCAACCCCAAATGCCGGATTCTAAGTATGATCAACACCTCGGCCGCAGATCCACGGTCTCTATGACTTGCCAAGATTCTTCTCTATTCATCAAAATGCGTCAGTAAGACGACACCCGGATTTCATGCAAGACAGCTATGTGGCGTTTATGCTCATCCGATTCAACTGCAAGAATTCCTTGGGTGGGGATGAGCAGTCTTTTCACGGTAATAATAGAATCGAGCTACCCCTTCCGAACAAACGTTGAGTATTGCTGAGGTTTGTGGGCGCTTTCTGATACAAATAGCCGTTGGTCACGATATGGTTTATGGCCTTGGTGTCGGATGTGTGAAGTTCGTTTATCTGTCGCTAAAATCAGAAAGGCTGGAGCGGAACAGGATATGGGCGACACAGACGCTGAAGAGACCTCTGAACCTGAAATTGGGACCAAACTCGTTCCGCCATTTGGTGGTTAAATGAACGTCGTTCTGCCGGAGATATATCAGCACGGATACTGACAGAGGATATCAAATTTACCGCCATCTCTTGGAAATTGCCGAGGACGAACTCGGACTCTTGGGACCCCTTACATGACGTAGCGGTGAGGTAAAGTCGCGGTACAAGACTTGGGACACATGGAAAATCAGATAGCAGAGCAACGTCCCAGGGATGGGAAGAAGGATTTGGAAGATCATCCTTCGTATGGGTGACGGATGGTCGCCTGCCGCCGGCGTCGCCTTTATTTGAGAGCCATAATCGCTCTCACGCCACTCCCACTGACACATCCAATGTGGTGTCAGTCTGCGTGCAATCACGGACGAAATCGCTGGTGCAGTCAGAAGATATGACGATGCAATACAATTCAAGACACTTTCATCGTCAGCCTGCCGAAGTAAGGCGGGCCGAGCCAAGAAACGTCGAAACGTTGACTTGATGAAAGTCTTTTATCGTCAGTCTAGCGAACTTGTAACCGCAGTTGCGCAGTCAGTGGCCATTAATTATGCCGCGGAGTACTGGGCTCACCATATGCACCTCTGGCAGACTGGCAAGATAGATTTTGAGATTCTTGTGAGTCCATGGTTAGTTCAAGGTCAGCCGGTGATGTAGGTTAACTTCTACCGCGATGGGTCCGGTGACCATTCCACGCTGATGCGGGCTCGCGGAACGAGAGCAGTGGGAATGGTGCAGATGCTCCTGACATGCCAGGTGTGATGCGGGTTACGAAGAAGGTTCTTTTTTGGAACCAGATTCCAAAGAAGCCGTCGGCGTTCGGCCCTGCTTGCTGTCTTTTTCCGAAGCTCCTCGGCTCGGCGGGTCCATCATGAATCAAAAATAAAATATCCCGGTGAATACTAGTAGTACTGCATGAGATGAAAATTTGGACTGCTGCAAGGTTCTGGAAACTGACTGACACGCCGCGTCGTCTGTAGGGAACCCTAATGTTTAGCCTTCTGATTAGCTTCTGAAGAGCCGTAAGGAAGATTGCCGGTGGCGCACATCTCGATCAGTGGCTCTGATACTCGGGTTGATCCGTGCTAACCTTGAATTGAAACATAATTCACCTGTGAGAAGAACGAGTGAAAGCCAAGCTCTTGATTCAAAGGAATTCGTTTGGCTGAGTTCTTTCACAAAGGAGTAACAGCGTCGCCGGGCCTGGTTTAGGATGAGTTAATCAGGGAAGCAGCGTTAATAAGAAAACCTATCGATATCAACTCTGGTCGTCGCCGCTGAGATGACCGATCCAAAGATGCGCGTCACCGATGAGCCGACATCACTCGTAGCCTAGGTAATGATGGATGCGGCGTCACAATGAGAGACGGGATGTATGCGAATAAGGGCATACCAGCCCCGAACGCGCTCGTTACGCTGAAAAGCCCTGTACCCAGGTTGTTAGCCGCAGTGGATACGCCACTCCCAACCACATCCGTAGCTGTAGGGAAGCCGGTCGTAGTAGAGATCATCGAACCGAGGTCGGTCGTAGGCTAGCAACGACTGCCGTTGAAATAAGTTGAAAATAAATTAAATAAGACGAAAGAATTAATGAGGCGGACCGATGCCTAGGTCTGCTGAAGTCGAAGATGTCGGCTGGAAGTGCGTTCGTCACAACAGACACCAAGGATGGAGTCAACCAGTGAGAGTAGGTGATCAAATGAAACGTACTCTGGGCGGCGGTACGACGATTCGAGGAGCGCACTTCCACCGAGGATGCAGTCAACCGGGGAGAGTAAGTGATGAAATGAAATGCACTCTCATCGGTAGGCGTTCCCAGCGAGAATGTGGGATACGAGGCTTCAGCATTTCGCGTCCGTCTCGTTGAGCATGCCCTTGATGAACACACACCCGCCCAAGGGAAGGGAGCATTCGGAGCAGCAAGTAGGTAGATGTTGAACTGGAATCGTCGAGTACCGCAAAGCGGATGCTTGTCTGGTCGTCGGAGAATAGCTGGGAAATAGAAAGTTTATTAGATGTGGAGATAACGGGGAAGCTGGCATTATGTACAGAGAAATGTGCGCTACTTACGACGGGGACAACAGCGCTAATGTCACCCGACGCAGCACAGAAAATTACGGAAGAAGCCGAAGACGAAAAGCACAGCAAGACGCAGAGCCTACAATCCCCGCCGTACCAGATGCGTCGACAGCCCATAGCGTCAGAAATGTCGCAGGGAGCGGTGTTGGGGAAGGTGGGCACATTTCCCGGAGTCGACGCACCAGCATCATTGCCGTTCCAAAAAATCAGGCTCAAAACCGGGAGCTCGAGTGTCTTCTAAGAAAATCGGAAATGGGATGCCACAGCCCACAGGGCTGGGATTTTGCCGTAATATTTAGCTCGAAGGCTGGAACTGATGGATTTCAGCTCGGTGGACGTAAATGATATAGAACGGTTCCTGAAATTCAATCGCGCGTGAACCACCGAATCAGGGTTTTGTGGATGTCCGTCACGTCAACGGTCTAAGACTCAAAGCGACTAGAAAAATTGGTGTTAAGCTAGAGGGTGCAATGAGGAGGGTTAAAGGTTTCAAAAGTTTTTGAAAGAAGGGAATTGGAAGCCCGAAAAGCGTCGTAGAACCTGGATGGAAGAGAAAGGAAGATGCAGGGCAAAGGCAGCCCCTGCAGCGTGACGTCACGGTCACACACCAGTGTGATGTCTCGCGACTTGATCGCGACAGTCATTCTGAATCTGATGCCTCACGTCCTCTCGTCCAAGTCCAAGGAGCTAGGCCGCGACACTTGCGAACCCCTGTTCCGGCCAGCTTGTTCTTGGCATGCTCCGTACCATGACTCTTGGAATGTTGATCAGTGTCAGTGCCAGCAGTGGCCTTTCGTCTTTGGTGTCTTTGCCAAGACGTGAAAGACGTGAAAGGCAGATTTTTAGTCAAGAGGGAGCAGATGTAAATCAGAAGTTGACCCCAGTCTCGAATGCGAAAATTCAACGTTGGATAAAGATAATAAGCCCGCAAACAAGTGACCTCTTCATCTGCCCTGTCACCGTCCAGTCAGTCTGTATATTTGAATACTGCATACAACTCAACGGCCCTGCCTTTGACGGGACTTCGGACCCCCGGCGATTATGGCCTGTACTACAATCTTATGACCGCGTTTCTCATTCTTTTTCGCAGGGGAGTGCATCAAGGGCGGATTCAGAGATACAATGGCGTTGCCGCTAAATGGAATTCCGCCTTGGAGTATCAAGTGAACCACGAGTTAGAAGACGCGGAGCGTATCGCCCATGTTGATTAACTCCGTTTCGTTCGTCTTCTCCACTGATGCCCCTCAGTACCAATTCTCTCCAGCCCTTCAGCGGACCGTAATTGCTCGGGGTAACCATCAGTGCCGCTTTACGGGCGCGACGACGAATACGGCCTTGTCTTGGATCTTCCCCCCGGTATTCAGGGTCCAAGTACCTTCCTTTCCTCCACGCAGATCGGCGATGTGGGAACTCATGATGTGCCCCCAGACCAAACTGTCCTGATTCGATTCCCTGGATAAGGATTTTGCCCGCCAAACATCCTGACCATGCATGCTGATCTCAAGTTCCATTTCCTTAGCAACCATTTCGGCGTGGTCGCTGAAAATTATCATCCTCCGAACCATTGGAAGCACCATGTCCCTTCTCCCCGCCAGCTTTCCTCGTTACCCTGCGCACAGCGCAACGGTCGACGCTTTTCTCCGCGATCATTCCAGGTTCTCCATTGCTACCATATTACTTGGCGCGATATTCGTTGGACATATGGCTCGCCTCAGATTAACAAGGCGATGGGTGAGCTTGGGTTCGACGATGAAGGAGATGAGTACGTATTGCCGCTGTTTTGTGATTTTGTGACAATCACTCCTTGTTCACTCCCAGCGACAGAGACTTTATGAACCTCTCGCAGGCGCTCTTACAGAACTCAATGATCACGCGGCCTTCGTCGCCCATTGGTACTATAGGTCCATTACCCATGTCCCCGCTGATCTCTTGGGCTGCCGGTCCCGACCTCACCGCACTTCGCGACTTGACCCTGCAGTGCACCCAGCGGCACAGTTAGCGGAGCGCGTTACGCTCCAAAGAAACAACAATTTCCATTTTGGCTGTTCCTATAAGCACGGCACTATTCTATAAAAAAGCTAGCACCGGCGTTCAATTTATCAAGAGTTCGAACACGATGCTGGTAGGGTGGCTTTTTTCTCTGGTGTTGAATGCCGATGCTCCACACTCGTGAAGGTTAGTATGCCGCGAGCAATGTCAGACTTCCGGTGATCATAAACCTCAAGCCGCGATACTACAAAACGGCTTTTTGTTCTTTCTGACCGGGGAGTCCATAGTCCGGTGAAAAAGGAGGAGTCGAGACATCCCGGCGATGGGGTCGGAGAATTCAACCACATAAATTCACGCGGTTTTCACAACGGTGACCTCAGACATCCACATATCGCAATCTATTTTGTGAGCAATTTTCCAATTTTCCAACATTTATTCACAGCCATTAGGAATTCAGGAAGGAATTCCTTTGATGAAGGTCACCTCTGTCACCTCTCGGCTCTGGGCCATCCTCACCACGCCGCTCGCGCTCTTCTCCAAAATCTGCGAGCCTTCACGATACGTCGCCCATGATCATTACCGCGACAAAGCCCACCGATCGTCTCGGCAGACCGACAACTACGTCCCGCTCTGTAGTGGTCGAAACGCTTTCAATAGCGTCTGCGCATCCGGGAACGGCATCTTCTTCAACCCATCGATATATGTAATGTACATGTATTGAGTGGCCATTCTCTGAAACCCTCTCACGGAAGTCTGACCGCGGATAAACCAACCGCTTTTTCAACCTCTCTCGGGGCTCGCTCGCGTTTGTCGCCCGCTATGAACCTCCTCGCAGGCGAACGCGTGAGTCATCTGCCCTATCGATACGACTCAAGTCGATACAGGGAAAAATGCTCAACACGTCGCAGTCTCCATTAGTCTCACTAAATCCAATGTGGCCTGTGTATTACGGACGGACGAGTTCCAGCTTATCCTTGAAAGCTGTGGTCAATATCGAGGCGTTCGATTCGGGTGTGTGTGACGAGACAAGAGAAGTTGCGCGCCATGAGTGGCTGCTCAATCGGCGTGGCTTGATATCATGATGTTTCCTGGGAGCTATTAGAAACGTGGGTTTAAAACAAGATCGCAACATCTGCTATCCTTTTTTCCCGAAGATTCGTCTATTACAACAGGCCAATACGAGGCCGGGGTTTATACAGGTATTTCACGTCAACACTCCGAGTTCCCCGTCTCACCCCTCAAGCCACGAATCAGCTGATCGGCGAAAATTAAAGAAAACACATATTCAAGTTGCGTTTGACGATAGAGAATCAAGACTGAGAAGAAATGGGCCAACGAGGTCAAATTTCTCTTTTTCCCCTCTCGGGCGACTCTTCATTCCTTAACCTTGGACCAACTTACAGGAGATCCCGAAAATAATGACAAACACAACTTTGTTTTTTCTTGCGATTCCCGAAAAGGAAATTCGCGTCTCTGCCTCTTCTTTCATCCTCTCTTCCACCACACGGCCTTAAATCGAGCAAATTGAAGCCCCTCAGCAACGTGAACATGCATTGGTCTTGCCCGACGGGCCGTCTTCTAACTCTTGTCAATTCATTCGGTACCGCACGTTGATGTTACCTCTGCGTGCTCTGGCAACGCCGTGCGTATCACAGCGTATGTATCCGTGGACATACTGTAAAGACTCAGCTGCAGGACTTGTGGAGGATTACAGCGGAGGAAACAGCCAGTGCGTGGCACATTCTTACCTTCATAGACAGGCTCACAAACTCGCAGCTTTCGTACATCCATTCTATATGCAGTGCTCAAGGATCCGTCTTACCGCTCACACCATTTTGCGCCCAATCAGCCCGCCTAACCGGGAGTATAATCTCAGTCCTCTTTTCCTACCCACGACCACTGTATGCTACGGTTGCAGAGCTCGATGCAGCGCCACATCCCTCGCTCCTCGCCGCCAGCACCAGCAAGGCAATGGTACTGTGCCCGAGTGCCCGACCTGGCGGTCTGGTTTCTCATCTGCGCTTGCGGTGCACAACAGCACAGTCGCCGCTGCCCCCCGCGGTATGGCAATGTGCTCTCTCCACCGTGATGTGCTCGTCCATGTGGCTTTCTCCGGAGCCGGAGCTCGAAAAAGCGGAGTCGACGTGAACGCAGTATGGAGTGGGCAAGTCGGTGAGCCCCTCACTTCTCGTCCCTTCCTCACCTTGAAGCTCGGAACCCTCTCGTTCCCCCTCGCCTGAAGCCAACTCTATTCTTTACCTAGAGCCTTTGAGCCCCGAATCCAAATCCAAATCCGTGATGGGAGGATGGAGTACCGAGTAGGCATGCAGGCAAGTCCGTGAGTCCGCAACCTTCGCCTTCCTTCCCCTCCCGTCCCGGTCTTGTCGCCGAACGTACATGTTTGCCGGTGTTGGCAATGCGAAGCGGCGAGAGATGCAAGGCGGGCTCTGCAGCTACAGCTCGGGCACGATAATCGCGCGAGGTTCTTCTCCCAAAGTGTGCACACGAGCTTGGTGGCATGCTAGCAGCATGTGTCGTTCGTACTCAAGTAGCACTATGTATGTGCTCATTTCACGTCGGACTCTTGAGGGTAGCAGTTCTTTGTGATTACTCCTCGTGTACATGTAGTTATGAATATTTCATGTCTAAATACGCCGGGAGTGTTGCATTACTACATGCACAGCTTCTCTGAACCCTGGGGCACGATGCGAAACTGTTGCAGTGAGAGAAGACGTAGAAGGAGAAGAGAGACACGAATTTCCTTTTCGGGAATCGCAAAAAAAAAAATTGTGTTTGTCATTATTTTCAGGATCTCCTGTAAGTTGAGCCTTAACGACCATTTTGCCCGGCGTTGAAATAGACCCCCAATACCAGGCACGCGCTGACAGTTGCAGTTGGCCCCTAGATCGATCATATGGATTCCTTAAATTCGACCCTCCTGCAGAACCCTCCTGCCGCACATCCCAAGCACATCCCAAAACATGTCCTCGATGTTCAACGAAAAATGCCGCATCACGTTGCCCGCGCCTCCTGAACTGGCTCCCCCCACTACACCAAGCGCATGCAAGCGCCTTGCCCGAGTTGGCGCAGAAATTCTCCTCACCTCTTGCATGTCGTCCGCCATCCTCCTCGGCCTCCTCTCTCTGATGGGCTTCAGGGACGACTGCCCGCTGACACATGCAGCGTCGGCCTCCGTTGTGCAGGACTCGCTGCGCTCCGACATGTCTGCGCTCGGCATCCTGTGTGTCACTACCGGGTGCACGCTGCTCGTGTATGGTCTTATCGAGGCTGTCGCAGCGCTCCTACGCACCGCCCGCCGTGGGCGCAACCGTGCGTTTGAGTGCAGTGCGGCGCCGGGGGTGGCGTGCATTGGAGCATGTGGGTCTGGATCCTATGGCGCATGCGGATACGATGGGATGCGTGCGCTTGAGGCCGGATGGGCGCCGGTTCTTGCTATCACGGATGGAAGAGGGTATTCACGCGGGAAGGTAGCGGTGCCGGGGATTGCGCGCGCGGTAACTGAGAGGTAAGTGTCTCGGCTATGTTTTATTTCTATGATTCTTCGTTCCCCGCTGATCAAGCCCCAGGTCGTGATTCAAGTGCAACCTGCGTTTATCGTCGCTCGCATACTCAATTTCCCCTGAATTCATGATTGGACCTTCGACGTTTTGATTCTTCTGGACATTCGTTTGTCAGTGTAGTTTATGGTCATTCGTTTTTCGATGTAAAACTATTTCACGCGGCTGTACTCCGCATCTGCTCTCCGAGCCCCCAATGTCTTGTAACTTGCTCGACACGCCATTCAGATGCATATACGTGCATACAGTAAATTATCTTTGGCGTTCAAGGAACAACGCTCAAAGATACTGCGTGCGGAGATTTGTGGATGATGTGTGATTGGTCTTCTGTCTAGGGAATACATCACGGATGTGAAGGTACGAGGTATCAAGGAAGGACGGGTTGGCTATGCGGAAAGTCCATGGCACTAAATAATATAATCTACTCAAAGGCGGTTGACAGCGCGACGCATCGATCTAAGAAAAAAACAGTTCAGTCATGCGGTGCTGAACAGATGGGATATCCATACCTCTGAGCCTTGGCGGACGCGGTTGCCTTGGCGGACTCGGACGCGGTGGAGGACGCGGAGTCGGACGATGACGAAGACGAAGACGACGACTGGTAAAGGGGTTGGAGATTGAGCTTCCTGGCCAGCAAGGAGCAGGGGATAATTACCTCTGCGGAGTTAGTCTCTTGGGAGGACGACGCCGAGGACGATTCGCTCGACTTGGAATTGTTATTCGAATTATCGTTAGAGTTATTCGAATTATTGTTCGAGTTATTCGAGTTCTGGAGGTTGAAGTAAATCAGCATCGTGGGACGAAGGTTAAAAGGATTTTGAATCACGTTGTTGCTCTGGGAAACGAAGGCGGCGAATCAGCAAGAGTTGAGCGAAGATAACACGACTGGTTCCCGAGGCGGGAGGCGGAAGGATAGAAGTTTACTCACGTTGGGCGTAATCTTGACTTTCACCGTAATGCTGCCGTCGTCGTTGTTGGACTGTTCAAAGAGATTAGCGAGCCAATCGGGGACGGTCGGCATCGGAAGCCTACGTTGCTTTTGTTCGACTGTGACCGGAGAGGAACAAATCAGTGAACGATTAGAGAGATGGGACCGTTCAGACTGTAACCCACCTGGTTCTGGTTCGACTGGGTCGACTGTGGATATCAGTGACGAGAAGGGAAATGGAGGCTAAGCATTACATTCTGCTGGTTCGCTTTTTTGCCCTTTCCTTTGCTGCCCTGTGAAACCCGTTTATGAATAAGCACATGTCCCGTGCGACAAATGAGTTGGCTTACGTCCTGGATGGTAACCTTGATGTCAAACCCATCTATCGCGATATTCAGGTTTTGCTGGTTAGAATCATTGTTGCTAGAGTTGGAGTTGGAGTTTTTCGAGGCCGAATTGTTTCCAGACTGAGAAGGGCTATTGCTAGACTCCGAGTTGGAATCCGACGAGCTGTTGCTAGACTGCGACGAGTTGCTGCTGGACTCCGAGGAGTTGCTCGCTCTGATGGCGAACTCCATTGCCTTGGAGAACAACGGTCAGCCTTGAAGAAGTCGAAATCAAAATCGACATACCTTGGGCGCTTCTGCTGACTGAAGAAAGGATAAAAAGTATGAGCATCAGGAAGATCACCGTGTGTGACTGAACTGACCCGCTTAGCCTGTCAAAAACATAGCAAGGTCAGAGCGGTAGGAGAATTAATTAAAGTACGCACCATCAACGACGAATCCAAACGGTGAGGAGCTGCCACGACCGACCCAGCGAGGGTGGCGATGAGAGGAAGAACGGCGAGGTTAAACAACATTGTGGTTGAACGAAAGTGGGATTGGGTCGATGAAGTAGATGATAAACAAGGCCGAGGTAGAACGATGGACTAGCCAACGACAAGCTTGCTTGGACGAAGACGAAAAAAGACCGCGGGTCGGAGGGTGATGAAGAACAGGACCAAGAGCACAATGGGTCCGAAAGTGCCGTCGCGGCGTTTTTATAAACGAAGCTACGAAATCGCGTCCACTAACTTGGTCCATCCAACGGAAGGCGTCGGGATGTTTGAAAATGATTAGATCTGGCAGGATCTGGCCATGTGATGCTACTTGCCTCCCAACCGACCTCACAATTGTCATCGGGTAACTCATATTAACCCCATTCGTCTTCGGTTGCCATGCAACGTACGGAAGAACAGATTCTGTTTAAGAAGTTCAACAACAGATACAAAATTGCGCGAAGGCACCTGAACGCACGCGAGCGGTCCCGATTTCCTGGGCCGCTGCCAGGCGCTGCTTAACAACACCCACATCAGATTGGCTTTTGCTTTTTTTTTTTAATGAATCATGATGAGCGGGACTCAGATTGACTCAGGCCACCCTTGCTCTCGTTGTTTTGCTTCTGGTCCTCCCAGCCGTGGTCAGTCAAATTAATCGCGTAGCATATCCAGCCAACTGAAAAATATATCACGGACTCTGTAATACCGAAGTTCTGATCGTAGTACTAGTAAACGTGATTCTTCGACCGGCCTCCCCGATGTATATATAACTGCTTGACTCTGCTTGACCA
This sequence comes from Mycena leptocephala, assembly GCA_029378395.1. Taxonomy (NCBI): domain Eukaryota; kingdom Fungi; phylum Basidiomycota; class Agaricomycetes; order Agaricales; family Mycenaceae; genus Mycena; species Mycena leptocephala. Next base: position 7,813 of record JARJLF010003189.1, on the reverse strand, counting down.
CGCAGCGCACGACGGAGGATCACATTTACAAAGCACCTTCAGTGCATATCCGGTGCGGGCAACACTGAATGTGTTGTAGGGGCCGCCGAAACGGATTTCCGCACCCCGAAGATGGTGCGAATGATGCCCCTGCCAACAGAAAACGATGAAGGTAAAAAAACACCCACCACCCTACTTATAGTACGTACACAGCGGGCAAGGACATCAGCCCTGCGACTGCCTGAGACCGCGAATCTAAAGATGAACAGCGCTAAAAATACCTGAGTAATACATACATATCCGGGTCTTGGGCGAAGCATGCCGATAGCTTTGCCGATGCGTCAGGACGATAAAACACAGGGCCGCCTACATCCCCTTCGCAGCATTGAATGCGGGCGGCGTACGCACGAGGAGACTGACCCCCTGTTTCTTTGGCGTCCAAAATAAGTCGCTCGATCGCACCAAGCCTAGTAGAAGTCGTCGACAGTAGATGAAATCACCATCTCCCAGCTCCCAACGCTGATTGCGTTCAATTTTGTTCAGTTGTGCTCGCATCAACTTTCCGTGATCCGCGGCTCCCACGTTGGGCCGCGATCAAACACCATGCTTTTCCTGCGGCACCCAAAGAGGTGCGCTTAAAAATTAATTAAATTTTAAAAATACGTCCTCAAACCCGGCAGTTTGTTGGCTTCAAATTCATGGTTACAACAAGAGTTCTAGCCGAAATACCTCGCGGAACTCAACTTTACGGATTATTCTATTTAACAACCCTCCTTGTTAGCAACAGCCGGGTTGTTGGACGTTTTTCTGTTCAACAATCCCTCTAAAAGAAAGATTGTTATATTAAAATTTGGTAGGCAAACCAAACCGGCAAACCACAGTTCATCGTGATGTCTTTTTGGTTCGTCCTGGCTTGAATTCTCTCTGAGATGTGCGTGATGTGTGTGCGCATCGGTGACGCAAGCCCGCTGTGCACCACGAAAGTATCCGGTTATTCATGCGTGAGTCTGCGAAAATCGCGCGCCACTTATGACGGGCGCATCGGAGGCGCGTGAAGCGTATCGGCCCCGCGCGTGTATGCGCGACTGCTGTGACCGTGTCAGCAACTGCCCAATGCCTACGGCCGTTGCACAATGTTGTGGCGAGCACAAATGAGGGATGGCACGCCCAATGCGTGCAACAACAGAATTTCGCCGCTTGCGTGGGGTTCCCAAATGAACTCATCCCCAAATTTAACTCGAGCTGGCTCGACTTGCAAACTGCGTTAAAAATAGGAGGGTTGTTAAATAGAATAATCCAACTTTACGGTTGCCTGATCATTGGTATCAACTTTCAAGCTGAATGGAAGTTGAATGCCGCCAGCACATCTCACTATTTATTGGTACTGCCGCGTTAACACTGAACTGCGGAAAATATCCCTGTCTATCGATCGAACAGCCGAGATAGCTGGAGATGCGGGCGAATTTCAATGGACTTCGGAAAACATTCGATCCTCGGGTATGTGCACCGTGCATCATGTTTAAATATTCTTCAGTCGAGGCAGACGTGCGACTTGTGATGCATTTAATGAGACGGTTTCGGTTTGGACTGGCTGCGCGGGGCGGCTTCGAACGACGTTTATTGGCGCATGCCGACGCATTCACCGGCGCTAACTGGGCAGATTGACAATGAACCCACCGGCTTTTAGTTGGTTGACATCAAAAATTGGCTCCGGATACATGATACACCAAGTCATCAAAAGTAATGACCGATCGGTTTTCGGACCATATCTCAACATTGAGACAACATTTTTGGTTCAAACAAAGTGTAGAATCCTGGAGAAGGATCCTACGGACCGTTCTGCAATAACGATGAGATCAAAATATACTGATGCGCCATCATTCTGGGCCAAATACATAAAAAACCGAAAAAAATCGGATTTTCAACTTGTGCTAGGATTTTTTTGAGCACAAACCAAACCTGTCAGATTGTAGTTCAGGATGTTCTCTACCATCCTACATTTTAACTTGTGCAAAAATATACAGGGGTTGGGGAGATATGTGGCCCGCAAAATGATCACTTTCGTACATTTTTGGCTGTTTTTGGTGGATTCGGCTGTTTTTGGCCGTTTGTTGCTATTTTGCGGGCCACATATCTCCCCAACCCCTGTATATTTTTGCACAATTCAAAATGTAGGATGGTAGAGAACATCCTGAACTGCAATCTGACAGGTTTGGTTTGTGCTCAAAAAAATCCTAGCACAAGTTGAAAATCCGATTTTTTCGGTTTTTTCTGTATTTGGCCCAGAATGATGGCGCATCAGTATATTTTGATCTCATCGTTATTGCAGAACGGTCCGTAGGATCCTTCTCCAGGATTCTACACTTTGTTTGAACCAAAAATGTTGTCTCAATGTTGAGATATGGTCCGAAAACCGATCGGTCATTACTTTTGATGACTTAGTGTATGCGGCCGCCATTCTGCCGTGGCAGTACCTTTGATTACGCAAGAGAGTGGTTGCGCAGATCCGGAGGCAGTCTTTTATTCTGTATCTGGGGTTGGCTGGACCGATTGGATACGATGTACCAATTGAATATTCGAGCAGATGAAGGAATTATTTGCACTGCATGTAGCTATTAATTTATATTGTGATTTTATTCAATCCACTCGTCTTTTCAGCGCCTTGTAGGCGAGTCGGTTGACTGGGGTGCCGTATTGACCATTTGTTGCTCCTTGCCTCCAGAGCGGCGCTTGGACCGCGGATGGCCCCTATATGCGTCTGTTGCAGTTCCGTGCTTGCCAATTGGGCGAGTGTGCGACTCGTAACTGATCTGATTATGCAGTTGGGAAGCCTCTCTGCTCAAATAAATATACCGATCCGCACCGCCAAAGGTCTGGGCAAGGGCACACCTACGATGCAATACTTATGTCAATATAAATCTCTGCAACGTTTGAACTTGAGGGTGGGAAATGTCCCACGTGATGATCATTGATTGCTATCGGCCGATATCCAGCCTTGCTTCTGCCCTGCACGATAATCATAATGTCTCTTGACCTCAATGGAGACGTCTTTTCTCGTATTCTCTGTCATGTCCCCGACTCCAAGAGTATTATTCTGTTCTCCGCGCCCTGCCCAAATCACATCCGTGGTTTTCGATCGGCCTCAGCGTGTGTGCGAACTCCCGGTTTATCTGGACACCTTCGACCCTGGTTCGGCGGCTGCTTCCAACCAAGTACTAGACTATCTTCTTGATCAAAACGACAACGCAAACTTCACCGGCATCGCCGAATCCATCCGCCACCTTGTCGTTGCGGTTGAGCACAGCAAATACTTTTGGCCACCAGAACTTGACGTGGAAGCCGAGAGGATGAGAAGGACAAGCACTGGAGGAGGAGACAGAACTGGAGGAGACAGAACAGGAGGAGGAGACAGAGAAGGAAGAAGACGATCAGCAGGTGGTGGACGAGACGTCAGAGCCTGCGGAGGAGGAAGAGGAGCCGGAGGTGGAGGTGGAGTCGTAGCATTCCACGACAGACTCCCAGGTCTCTTGAAAAAACACGGAACCTTAGATCACTCGACTATCACAGCTGCCCTGGTCTCCCGTTGTCACGCGAGAGCGTCGAGCTTCTTGCAGCCTGCGAACGGCTTGAAACATGGGCGTTGATTCTTCCATCAGGGAGATCAGCTGCAAGGGTTGTGGGCATACAAGGATCCTGAGACATGGGAGTAAGTAATCTTCAAATGCCGGGAGTGTCTTACTGATCAGCCCTAGTATCGAACCATTTTTATCAACCCTCGCGTCATCCATAGTGTCTTTGAACCTGCGGCATGTGTGCCAGAAGATGCTCCGCACGCTCATCTCCCACGCGACGCATTCGCAACTTACGTGAACCTCGAACACCTCAGGATGGATATCACAGAGGGCGTTTGGGACTGGAACATGCAGGGCTCCCCGCAGCGAGGCGCAACAGGGGACTACGTCTTTCCCTCTCTAAGGCTTCCCGGCTTCGCCGTTTCGAACTCGTCGTTGGTGACTTGACGATAAGCAATCTCCGTGCCGGACCTCTGGATCTCGTGGACTGCACCCTTTTGACAGAGCTTTCCATCGACATCCGAGAATGGTTGGTGCTTGCGCCTTCTTCGTCCACATTGTCGCTGACGATATCGATTTAGTATTTGGATACGCATCTCGCGTATTCGGCTATTCGAAGCGCTGTTGCCCGCCGACTTTCCTGCGCTGTCCCTGCTCGAAATCAAGGACAGCAATGACAGGCTAACCGCGACCGGCTGCGATGGCATCTCGGCGGCTACATACACGATGGCCGATTCTTCCCAGGCCTTGTTCAACAATTTCTCGGCTCCCTGTCGCATCTTACAAGCCTCTGGGTAGATGAGATCGCCCTGCTCCCATACATAGGCGCGGGCGACGAATGGCCCAGCCAGAACAAATTCTGCAGTGTGCGAGATCTTTGGGACGACACTTCTTCGCATTTCGGCATCATAGACAAAGGATCTTGGCGCGCGCGCTCGTGCCATCCTGTCGCGGCTTGAGAGCCTCAGGGTCGGCTTCGGCGTCGTAGATGACTATGAGGTGGGGCATATTCTGAGCTGCTGCGATTCAATGAAATTGCGACAATTTGGGTTCACTTTTACTTGGAGCAAGTATGGCCGCAAGGATGTATGTATGCATCTTGTAATCTTAGCCCGTCCTGATTCGCAGCCCATTTCTCCGGCACTTCTCGCACATCTCGCACGCTTCCCCCACCTCACTGATGTCCACATCCTGTTCCCCCGCCCGGAGACACAGGTCTCTGGTGCGCCAAATCCCGTCGTCGACCCGCTCACATTGGGCGACGTTTCGTCCATTTTCGAATGCAATGGGAGCATCTGTCGCGTCGGGATCGGTAATTCCGTCGTGTGGGAGCGTCATGGAGGCGGAGGTGTTCTCTTGGTCAGCGATGGGAGCACGGTGCCTAACCCAACGGTGCTGCGATTCTACCATGCCGGGCACATGGCGAAGTACAATCCGAAGGGCGAGAGGCTCTGGTGCATGACGACAATACGACGCCGCTGCGTCCAGAAAGGGGGGATGAGATTCGCCAGCTGAGAGATTTGCTGAAGAGGATCTTGTGATGGGTTGTGAGATGCTGATAATATTTTGTCTGTATTAGCGGTATTGTGATTCTAGTCATAGTTGTGACACTTCCATCAGTCGAAATACTGGCAATCATTCCCTGACGCCCTCACAGCCTCTCGAATCTAAAGAAACACCAGTCAACTTCTCCATGTTCCTGAATCTCATGTCCTGCACATTCATTTGAGTCCTTGCTGCTTCACCTTCTGACTGCTGTTGCACACAATTTCCGGGATTCCCCTCTTGATTCGCAGAATCATCGTCCAGTGTTCTCCTTAAGGTTTAAGTCTTAACATGATTAAGGCTTAATAATCTCAACGTTAAGGCTTAAAGACAGCCAGGATTCAACCTAAGCCTTAATTAAGGGTAATGATCGCATCAAACTTTCGATCTGCGATCAAAAGATTTTCTGTCGCGCGCAAGGACCGTCCAGCGGCCATTCAGCTATGCCTCCGAAGAGAATGCCCCTCTGGGCTAGACCGGTAACCGATCTCTCATAAAAAGACAAATCGTTCATAGAGAGACCGGTTGATCTGGGTTTGAATTTACATGAGGCCACGAGGTCACGTTTCTGGCACGCGGATTGTGTAATGGCCGCTCGCGTGGGTTCAATCTTTGCTCCAGACAGACGTTTTAGCAGGCAGTGTATTTACTTTGAATTTGTACCTCGTGCTTGCCAAAAAGGTTTTTCAGATACATGAATTAGATTCAGACCTTTTTACGCTTTCTATGGGCCTTGCTATGGGCCATATATTATTTAAATTTGCGAGACAAAAAGTGCGCACTTGAACCCACGCGACGAAAGGACCAAAGGTGGACCCTTACACATTCCACGTGCCAGAAGCGTGACTGCTCGGCCCTCATGTAAATTCAAACCCAAATCGACCACTGTATCAAGGCGAGAAACAGAACTCGGCCCACTTCAAGGCTTACTGTGTTGGGTGTCTCAAAACTCACCGTCCTGTGGCTGGATCCGCCAATAATGCTATGGATGCCGACGACAAGCCGACGACCTGAATGGCGCCACAAACGCAAGCACTGAGGGCATCACATCGAAAACGTTAGGGGAGCGATAAAGGGCGATCCGACAGCGCTCCTTGAATGGCTAAAATTGCCGCAGACATCCCCGAGGGGATACAGCGGTAAGAACTCAGGGCAACGTTTGTCCCGCCATGTCAATGTTACTGTTGAACAAGACAAGCGAGACGCTGCACTGACATTTTTAAAATAGAACACAAGTTTGAAGCAATTTGAATTTTGAACCAACCTTGCACAAACGGGTATTCGCAGCTTTCGAAATACTTTCTGATTCCCGTGCATTGCACCTTCAGGAATCCATGGCTCACTACGGCCGGGGAGCAACGATGCGACTGGTGTAACTATCACCACTGGACGTTTCTTTCAAGGGGCATCTTGACTTCTAGATTGTGATCTGAACGGCAAAGAACGTTCGAAGCGCGGTAAAGCCTAATGACCGAGACGGCCCGGCCCTCAAGAAGCACCGCTCTCTTCCCGCTCTTGTATAAAGGCCTCCAAAGCGAGAACATCTCTGCGGCACGTCAAGTAAACATGGCTCGACTCTCATTCATTGTTCTTGCCGCACTCCTCTCCACCACCGTCGCTGCCACAGACCTTGCGGCCTGTGGTGATGCGATGTATGACCCTTCCAAGGTATCCTCGATCGTCTTGTCCCTTAAGGGCAGCCTGATTCTGTAATGGCAAATTATAGGACACGTGTTTCGACAACGACTTTCTCTGCCCCATCGACGGACAGGTGCGCGAGCTGAGATGCGGCGATGCCTGCTACTCTCTCGATCAATTCAGGTACGTAATAAACCCTTCCATTGTCTTTGGAATTGAGGCTAACGGTGTTCAGCTGCTCCAACACGACCCTCGTGGATAATGCGGTAATTGGTCCAGGTACGCTGTTCGACTGCGGTGATAAAAGGTTCAACTCAACTGATGTGAGTCGTGCTATTCATGGCGATCTATTCCTGTATATATATGACACAAAAACTCACACAGTATGTCTGCCACGACGGAGACTTCCTGTGCCCATTAGTCTGCATCGATGGCCTATCACGCTGCCTCACTGGCACTTCGGCTCGCCGCGCTACTCTCCGGTGCGCTGATGCGTGTTACGATCCCGTCAAGTTCAGGTTCGCCCTAAACTCATCCGCCCAAAATGCAACGTTGACACCCAGCCTTTCAGCTGCATCGACGGTGAACTTCAAGGACTCCCCCCTCCCAACCCCAACTGCGTGCCGCTTGGTGGGATATTCGATTTCGGTGCAACCTCGTGCTGTCCTGGGCTGCTTTCAATTGCCGATCATTGTAGGGACTTTTGTGATTTCGACTCTGGGTGCTCGAATGTGCCTGGCTGAATCTCAGCTCGATGGTACGGGAAGGTTGGTCGTAGCTCGGTTGAGATCGTTCATAATTCTTGACGCGTTTTGTCCGACGTATTGTGCGCAATCTATATGCTCCTGTGTGTCTTAGAGCGCCCTCCACAATCTGCCAAAGAGAACATCTTCAACCGCTAGATAAATGGGAGCGTTGACGAAAATAAAGCAGTCTGAAGCTTGAGCTTCTCGACAAGCCGGGGGCCGTCTCCGGCAAGTGGCTCAGATACACAAGAGGAACGCGCCATCTTCGAAGGCAGATCTAGAATCTATACATGCACAACTTCATTCTTACATTCTGGAATAGGTCAGAATGCA
>JARJLF010003188.1:0-21276 GCA_029378395.1 Mycena leptocephala | reverse complement strand
GAGGTGGGCAAGCACGAACACTAGCCCCTTCTTCTTCTTGGCTTTAAACGACTGGCATGGTGAATGGTTCGTGGCAGACACGTGAGTCATGTCCTGTCGCATTGATGGTGGGGGGAGCGTGTGGCGGGGCTGAGCTGTGGCAACTGTGGTGAATGTGGTGAGGTGGGACACAGACTTGTACTCGAAGCTCTTGAGACATATCAGCGGTGGCGGGACATCAGTATACATAATGTGTCCCGACACACCGTCGTATCCCGCAAATCTGTCCTGTTCCACTTCTCTGGTGTAGCAGGACATCAAGCCATTCTTTTGCCACATCATCACCTGTCGGGCGCTGGCATGATTCCCAACCACAGCGGTAAGTCATGGTCCTGCCTTCAAATGAAGAATCCTCTGCATGGACTTGCATCCTCGGTGGCACCCGAGCCCGGGAACATAGTGGCATGCATGTCAATGTCAGAGGTTTTTCATTGAAGTTTATATGTTTTTCGGAATTCTCATACGTTTTTAGGCAGTTTTGTCGATGTGACGGATGTCCTCGACCTGAACTTTCGCGTGGTGAGTAATGCCACCTACTCTATGGAGGGTGCACTAACCGGTTGGGAGACACGGTCTGGATGTGCATTCTCCCCCTGGGATGCGGTTATAATCGGGGGGAGCGGCAGTGCCGCATTCGAGATTTCCACGGCCGTGTCCCTTGCCATCGAGGAGCAAGGTGAAGAAGACCTTGCGGAAGCGGATTCTGCACAGCCAGCGGTCGACCGAGTGGTCGACAGGGCAGTGTCAGCAACTATGGCCTCCTCCTTGACCATCACTTCCCCCTCGTCTGCGAGCTCCAGCAGTCGAAAGGCCAGAGACAAGGCCGGATCGAAACTCAGGCTTGACAGGGCACGCAAGTCAGCCAAGGTCAAGGCACAGGCCAACTTTCTACCTCCCCTGTGTCACCCAGATCATGTCAAGCTTTCTAGCAAGCCCGTCAGCACCAAATTTCAGTTAATGAAGCAGCGAGTGGCTTCCACGTGATGGATTGGGCTTCGCGACGACGGCAGGTCCACCCAAGAAGAGGCAGCGGGTATTTGGGAAACTGGCTGGAGTCCGACACACCACCTCCCCGACTTCTTCGGCCCAACACCTAACTTTGTTGGATTTAAATTGGTCAAATACCTTGGCCCATAAGTACCACAGAGCCAACACTTCGTCCCGCCCAACTCACAGAGCTTCCAGAAAAACCCGACCCATCCTCGACAGCACGGACAAGATATTTGGGCTTTTTGCAGGACACCCCGATGATCCAGATTGGATGGCACGAGTGCATGATCCTGCAGTTCAGGCGATGGAGGAGGCGAGGGCGAACTGCGCGGTCTCGGAGGCCCGGACCTTCCATAGACGCGGTAATTTTTATGGGTTAACTAGTGGGAACTCTTACGGCGGCAGGCAGACGGTTGCGACAGAGACACGGCCATGTGATGAGCCGGAGCCACACCAGGTTCACACCTGCTGGCACACGTTCACATTGCGGGCATCACTCAGATGCCCGACACGCGTCCATCTCACGCCCTGCTCGACGTCGCTTAACAGGACTTTGTGGCTCATTATGGACAGGTCTTTATTGGCATGTGTCTATATTTGCACGTCACTTTTGTCAGGCTGCAAATCTGTCCGGACATCGTCTTTGTCAATGTGCAACCTATCTATGCATCGTCTTTGCCAGGGTACAACCCCACATGCACACTGCCTTTGTCAATCCACTAACCCACCCACACGTTGCCATTGTCGGGCTTCTATCCCACCCGCAAGTCGCCTTTATCACAGGCGGATCACAGGCCGTTGATTCCCGTGCATCGCCACCTGTCAAATCGGCACAGCAACAGCATCCGAGTTAGAACAGAGTTCAGAGCCGCCGATGGCCTGCCGTTGATATCTGAGAGAGCCGCGCGTTGCTTGTTTGATCATGCACTTTGGCGCAATATTTCGAGGTACCCGCTGGTTATGTCCCACATACTCGTCTGTCCTGCTCCCACCCATATCTGTTCCTTATGTCCCGCCTACTCATATGTCCTGCTACGACCCATATTTGTTCCTTATGTCCTGCTTACCCGTGTGTCCTCCTACAACTGGTACCTGCTGGTTATGTCCCATCTACTGGTCTGTCCTGCTCCCACCCATATCTATCCCTTATGTCCCACCTACCCATATGTCCTGCTAACCTTATGTCCCGCTTACCTGTGTGTCCTACTACGACCCATATCTATTCCTTATGTCCTGCCACGACCCATATCTGTACCTTATGTCCCGATCAATGACCCTCAAGGGGGCAGGACATTGTCCCGCTTGGTGTTATGTCCCACCACCACGCGTAGCTCTCCCCCTCCCACCCACAAAGGCTCTATGTCCCACCCACAGTCGACATCGTTACCCCCCCACTTAAGCGGGACACGTCCCGCCTGCGAAGCTTTTCGCAGGACGGTGGTGGAACTGTCCCGCCCTGTCACGCTGGTAGCGACGGGGTATCGGAGAGGCACCTTTGGCCTGGGCTCAGTCTAGTTAGAGGCGCCATAAGCGGGACATGGCGCCTCTAACTAGACTGGTTACTTGGTATTAGCAGGTGCAAAAAACATGCTCCGAAGTGTTTCCTATGACAAATTAGTGGCGTCAAAATTGTATGGGCATCTGCGCCAGGCAGTCAAGTCATGCAACACGAACATCGAGGAGCAGGTAAGCTAGATCCCAGGCGATTCTGAAATACTTCACTTGTGTGAAATACAACACTATTGACGGAAAGGTGCTGAAATTGGCTGCTCTGAACTTGTTTGTCTGGTTCCCAGACAAGATGAAGCAGAAAGTGCGGATCATTACTCCGAAAATGGCGGTGCTCATCGGCATCGAATCTTAGGGTCTTGTTTATTCAGTACATTTAGAAGAGCTCACCGAGACAAAATATTTTATTTCGACGTCGCTCAATTGTTACAGAGTTTTTATTACTGCCATCAGTGGCTGTGTCCCTTGGATGCATATCTTACTGGAATTGAATCTGTATGCAATAACTCATGAATCCGTAGTCAATGATACCCCGGTGGTGCCTCCTGCAGCACGCCCTGCATGGTGCGCAGCTCCTCAACCTCCTGTCGAAGACGCCGCATTTCAGAGCACAGGTCCTCGTCATTCCCACGCAACACGCTCGAGCCCGTAGCGCTGCTCGGCAGTTGATGCGAAAACGCGGGCTGCAACGAACTGGGATGCGAGGAAGTGGGTGATATGGGATTGGCTACGCGATGTGAGCCATCACTTTGTGATCGCTCTGGAACGGCACATACGAAGCGGAAACAGCTTCGCCAAATAAGGCAGAGCACATTCCCGATCCGACGCCTTACACATGGCACTCATATACCCGACCCAGCACGCACTACAGCAAATTGGCCAACCATTAAACGCACGCGCAAGAAAAGAAAGCGGAACAGCACGTGTAAATATTGATTATCTGCAACGCCGCTCGCCGACTTTGTGATCACCAACTTAAACGCATGCCCAAGGAAGAAAGCGAACGGCGCGCGTAGAATGTGATTGACATACAACGCCGCTTGCCGACTTTCCAAAGTCTGTGCACCCTTCCATTTGTCCCGCTCGCATGCACACCGCCGTTTTGCGACCCCGACGTTGCGACTCTGCATGCCCTGTGTTTTCCCGCTCGCACGCGCGCCGCCGTTTTGCGCCCCGACTTTGCGACTCTGCGCACCCTGTGTTTTCCGGCTGCACGCCCGACTTTGCGACTCCGCGCGCCCGGCTTTGCGACTCTGCGTGCCCGACTTTGCGACTCTGCGCGCCCGACTTTGCGACTCTGCGCGCCTGACTTTGCGACTCTACGCGCCCCCTTGGTTTTCCCGCTCGCGCTTCACCTCCGCCTCGCGCTTCACCTCCGCCTCGCCTCGCCTCCCTCCGCTTCGCCTCCCTCCACTTCACCTCCCTCAGCCGAGCCAGGCGCCGAACGAAATAAAATCAAGTAGGATATGGTTATGAAGCTCGTGGAGCGGCCTTCAAGAAGGAATAGGATGTTCAAGTCGGGAGGAGGACCAACAAAACGAATAAGGAGAATAAGATCAGGGAAGAACGGCCGACCAAGACGAGATCTAAGGAACGGAAAACTCGTGCATAGGATCTGGAACGTGGAACTAGGAGCGGAAATCGTTCCCGACCCAAGGAGCATGTGTCCAAAGAGCAGAAATCTCGCACATAGCCTCCAGGAACAGGGAGTTGAGAGCGGAAATCATTCCTGACTGAAGGAGCACGCGTTCGGCGAGTGGAGAATTCGCGCACAGCTTCCAGGAATGAAGAATTGAGAGCGGAAACTGGAGCGCCATGCGTTCGACGAGCGGGTTCCCCACGCGCAGCTCAGGAACGGAGCGGGAACCTCTTTCGAGTCACAAAGACGGACGGAACCAGTCAAAGGAGCATGTGGCGCTCCCAATTTAGGGAACGGGATGCGATGAGTCGGAGAAGGACAAGAGGAACGTGTAGAAGGCAGTGCTAGAGGGTCGATTTCCTATAAATACGAGACGCTGCTACGAATAAAGACATCTAATTTTCCCATCTAAAACTACCAGTGCATCTTAAGTGATACGCAAGTACCGCTCACCAGGGTACGCCGACTACGAAAACAAGGTCTCCAGGGCTGCGCCTGGCAGAACATCGAACCGCCGCCCTTGGATCGTCCACCGCTGTACAGACCGCTCATCATAACAGCGATCTCGAGCACCACGCCAGTAATCGCTCGAGTTGTATAACTCCCCGACCGCTCACATCAAACGGAACGGGTATCGACCTTCATCGCGGCTCTCAAGAAGCCGACTCCGCTCGTTAGAACTTGCGAACGGAAAGAAGAAGGCGATTTGTAGAGAGTTTAGTAGGGAACGGACTTGGAAAGAACGGAACGGCAGACAGGAGCGGAGTCGTTGAAAACAAGTTTAGGGCCTCCCAGCGCACGAAGCACCCAGAAGAGGTCGGAGGACCAAGGGTAGCTGTATACAAAAGAACCGAGAACGGCCCCATAGCATTTATAACAACGGAAATCGCATCGCATCTAAACAGTCGTCCGCTCCTCAACAGGATTGTAGAACGGGACGTGTTACAAAATTCAGGGAAGGCTAGACTTTGGGCGGATTCTCCTCCGTACATTAGAATAGCGAACCGTACGACCAGATATTCTCTGGGGCATATCAAAATCCTCTAAATAAACCACACACATTTTACTGCTACCACAGTCTCGCGCAGCGACACCATTATCTCCCCAAGGACGAACGCTCTCTACTTGCCCTTACCACCACCACCTATCGGCACCTAGCAGAGGCGCAGTCATCATCACAACTGGAGCCCACCGCGAGGGGAGATTTACAGCTGGAGACCCGCCTTCAGCGGAAGACTAGATCAGGTCCTTCACCTGAGCCACTTTCGCTTCCGACTCGTAGACGAAGAAAGCCATCCAGGAACCTCCAGGAAGAAATACTCCTGGCGGAAAATGCTCCGCTTCCATATAGCGAGTCCTCCATTCCTTACTCACCCTCCGACTCAGAAGAATCCGACTTGACGGAGATACCTTTGGAACTCTACGGAGCGGACGATACGCCAGCCGACTCCCCCGATCAGCCCTCATCCAATACACTTTCTTCCGAATCATCGCTAGAACTCACGCCTCCGTCACGAGCACCAATACAACTAGCTCCGCTCCTACCCCCGCCTCGCAGAATGCCTCCTAAACCGTTACCGATGAGAGGTAGCAAGACGGCCCCGTCTTTCGACGGAAAGCCCGCGCACCTCGAGAGATACTTTTGGGACGTACAAGACACAGGCAACGACACCGAGCGGACGTTGGACGCAGAATTAATCGAGATCGCCCTGCGATATCTTGACATTGACGACGAGCAGCTATGGACGAGAAAGAAAACGCCGAACATGGGTACGATGCGTTCAAAGTCGAAATCAAGAAACTATATCCAGGATCGGACCAGGAGCAGTTATACACCTGGGCCGACTTGAGAGAAGTAGTGAAGAAGGGGCAGGAGAGATCGCCGTCCAATAAAGACGACTTCGGGGAGTATCAGCGGAACTTCCAAAGAATTGCCGACTTCTTAAAGTCTAAAAACAAAATATCCGAGCGGGAACGCGACGAGATGTTTATGAAAAGGATTCACAGCGATTTCCGCTTCCGTGTTTTCCAGCGACTCCAGATAGTCGTGCCAGCTCAGGCGAGCGACACCCCTTACGCCATGGAGCAAGTTATAAAGGCGGCGGAGTGGGCGATTGATGGCACGCCAGGGCAGTTCTATTAAGATACGGAGGAGGACATGATGATCATTAAAAAGGAGATGGTGGAACTCACGAACTCGATGAAGGACATGCGAACGGTGTTCGCGAATTTATCAAGACGAGCAGATCCGCCATTTCGAGTCGTTCACGGACCCGTTTATCGTGAAGGAGCAGCGTATCAAAATAGGGCGGAACCAACCCTTAGATGGAATACGGAGTCCGTGCGACTGCCTCCGCCCCAAAATCAGGGATGGAACGTGGAAGCTTCCCGACCGCTTCCGCCTCAGAATCAAGCGTTCAGAGAATCACAGGTCTCCGACATCAATAACCGAGGGCCGAACGGGGCCTTCGAAGAAGGGAAGTGCGGGTTCTGCTCTGATGACGGGCATTTCATGAGGGCATGCCCTGTTATAGAGGAATATGTCAGGAAAGGTTTGTGTAAACGAAATCAGGCTAACAGAATAGTGCTACCAAACGGAATGTACATTCCCCGCTCGGTGCAAGGAAAGAACTTTGTCGAGCGGATCGATAATTGGCACAAGATGCAGCCGCCAGCGCCCCCTGCCAACGTAACACACTACGAGCGCGAGCGGCCCCCGCATATGCTATACATGGCATCAGCGCCCTCTTCAGAAGTCCAGGAGGAGGCGGCCGACGCTGGGGTGTTAGCGTTCCAAGAAGCGGAGGACGCATCCTTGAAAGACCTCTCCGACGAGGAGATTCAGGTGTACTTGGAAACGAGGAAGAAAACGGAGCGGAACAAAGGAAAGGAGGTGTTCGATGGGGTTCAACTTCCGTCGAAGCCACCATCCTTGGCGAAACCACCTTCCGTGCCAAAGAAGAAGGTCGGCTTCACTCTGTCTGAGGCACCTGGGAACGCGGGAAAGCTACCTCAAATTCCCATTCCGCCACCTGCTGCCCCAAAACTGTTTGTCCCTAAATACCGCGCACCTATCGAGGATACAGTGAACGCGCCCGACATGGTTAATCGCGCTCTCGAGAATAAATTCCTTATATCAACGCGCGAGTTCCTGGCCATCTGTCCCGACGGTCGGAAATACATGAAGGACCTCTTGATCTCGAAGAAACTGCCGAATGTTGAAGTCGCCTATACGGACGTAGGAATGGAGCAGTACGCGGAGCAACAATACGTCCTCCGATACGAAGAAGACAACGGAGTTCAGCACGACGAGAAGTTGACTTCTTCGGAAATCGACGCACTTCGCGTCATTGATCCGCTCATTAACGACATGCTCCAAGTGGAAGCGATCCTCGATCAAGGATCGGAGATCATAGCGATGAATCGCGATGTCTGGCTCAAGTTAGGAGTCGGACTTGATCCGCAGAAGGTTCCAAGCATGCAGTTGGCAAACTCGCAGTCCAACTCAACGGTCGGAGTAATTCAGGACTTAAAATTCACCATTCACAGCGTGGAGCTTCTATTGCAAGTACACATTGTACAGGGAGCTCCGTTCGACCTGTTGATGGGGAGACCGTTCTTCTGTTTCACGGGCTGCTGCACGACAGACTACACGGACGGCAGCCAGGAAATCATGATCACCGACCCGAATACGGGGCGGAAAGTGACGCTTCCGACTAGGAAGGCAACCCGTTCAGATCACAGAATGGAGCGGGGCCACACCTTTAGGCAGGCGCTCCGCGGACTACATCCAATCCGTCTACGACCAAGTCTCCACGCCCAGCCTACATTTGAAATACCGCCTGCTCCCTAATTCACCAACCAGCGAATGGCTGTCCACACTTTTCCGACATCAGATTCCTACATTAAAACTGGCCTGGCTATATTATACCAAGCGCCGAGCGGAACTAATACGCACCATTGTCGCATTGTACAAATAACAGATACAGAACAAACTTGGGAAGTTTCCCCCAAGTACCTGCAATATTGTATGATGCAGGCTTACAAATACGACTATACGATACACGCCTTTACGGTAAAGATGACGGAGCTCGAGGTTCCGCCCCCAGAAAAGAAGAAGAAAAAGAAATATAAGCCAGTCACGCTCAAAGTCCATTCCGTTCCCGCCACTTTACCCGAGGAGTTCAGAATCGTGCGCAGGTTTCCGTCTGACCCATTAGAAGGAATGCCGCCCTTAAACGCGCGACTGCCCAATTTCCGCCCCGGTGTGCGAATAACCAGGGAACGGTTAGAAGCTATGAACATAAACCCTGACAGGTTCTTGTGGTCGGAAGAAGAGAAACTAGTAGCGGACGTCATCAGAAACCACGAATTGGCCTTCGCATGGGACGACTCCGAGCGGGGGAGGTTTAGAGAAGATTACTTCGAACCTGTGAAGTTCCCCATCCTGGCGCATACCCCATGGCAGCAGAGAAACATACCAATCCCGCCCGGTATTCGCGACCAAGTCCTTCAGATAATAAAGAACAAGATCGCGTCGGGAGTCTACGAGCCGTCTTCCTCATCTTACCGATCGAGTTGGTTCTGCGTTCCCAAAGCGGAGAAAGGCGCGCTCCGAATCGTCCATAACCTCCAGCCGCTCAACGCCGTCACAATTCGAGACGCGGGCTGTCCTCCGATCCTAGAACTATACGCCAAATCTTTTGGCGGTCGCATAATTTATGGGATGTTTGACTTATACGTCGGATTTGACCATCGCGTACTTGATCCCGCTTCAAGGGACTTCACGACTTTCCAATCGCCAATGGGTACGCTCCGACTCACCCGATTGCCACAAGGATACACGAACACCGTGCAAATACAACAAGGGGATGTTGCATTTATCTTACAAGACGAAATACCCGATGTTACGCAGCCGTTCGTGGATGATATTCCTGCGAAAGGCGGAATGGATTACCATATCACGAACGGAGAATATGAAACCATACCCCAGAACCCGGGAATCAGACTCTTCGTTTGGGAGCACATGGGAAATATCAATCGCTTACTCCAGAGGATGGGACATGCGCGCGGTACGTTCAACGCGAGGAAAACGGCGGTCGCCGTTCCTTGCATCAAAGTGGTCGGACATGTCTGCTCTTACGAAGGCCGCTGACCCGACAACTCCAAAGTACAGGCGGTGTGGGATTGGCCCGACTGCACTTGTCTTACGGAAGTTTGCGCGTTCCTCGGTACACTCGGCCTCATGAGAATATTCATGAAGGACTTCGCTTTGCACGCCCGTCCGCTCCAGTCCTTGACAAGGAAAGGAGTAGATTTCATATTTGGGCCAGAACAGAAGTACTCCATGCAAATGTTAAAGAAAATCCTCATCGAGTGCCCCGCCATCCGCATGATCGACTACTCATTGGGAAGACGGGTTATCCTGTTGGTCGACTCTTCATTTATAGCAACGGGATTCATCCTACTACAAATTGGAGAAGATGGGAAAGAATATCCATCCCGCTTCGGGTCGATTACTTGGAACGAGCGGGAGTCGCGCTATTCGCAAGCGAAGATCGAGCTCTATGGGCTCTTCCGCGCTTTGCGCATGTACCGAGTATTCTTGGTTGGCGCGAAGGACCTCCTGGTTAGGATGGACGCAAAATATATCAAAGGGATGCTTAATAATCCCGACATCCAACCAAACGCGACCATGAATCGATGGATCGCAGTGATCATGTTATTCGACTTTAAACTTGAACACACTCCTGGAGCGACGCATGCACCCGACGGGTTATCAAGACGTCCTGCCGCTCCAGAAGACCCAGTAGACGACGAAGATATAGATGATTGGATTGATAGAGCATGCGGTTTTGCGATTGTCGGGATAAATTGGGGACGGAAATCAATCGCCCGTCCCCGTTCCACCACGTATCTCGACACGTTTAATCCCTACGAGCGGACGACTTCTTCAGGGCTGGATACGGAAGAAGTCTTCGTTTTCTCGAACACAGTGACAGCAATCACCATCACGATACCGCGAACGGATAAAGCAAAGGAGGCGGACGAGGACATTCTCCGAATCATGAAGTTCTTATCTGATCTTCAACGACCGGACAATTGCCCCAAGGACCGACAGTTCAAGGCTTTCTTGAAGAAGGCAAAGAGATTTTATCGAACGGAAGACGCTCTTTGGAGAAAAGACCCCAAAGGGGAACATAAACTATACGTTTTGGAGCAGAAGAGATACAATATTCTAGAACAAGTCCACGACGACTTGGGACACAAAGCCTATTTCATCGTGCGGAAATGGCTCACCGACCGTTTCTGGTGGCCCATGATGGACGGAGACCTTAGATGGTATCTGAACACCTGCCATGAATGCCAGATCCGCTCGATTGAGAAGATATTAATCCCTCCGACTGTCGCAATGCCGCTCCCGCTCTTCCACAAAGTATATGCCGACACGATGTGTCTACCCCGAAACAATGGGTTCCGAACGGTAGCGCATGCGAGATGTTCTGTCAGCGCCTGGCCCGAGTGGAGGATGATGGTCAACGAGGACGCGCAGGCGTTGGGTTCCTTTCTTTTCGAAGAAATACTCTGTCGCTGGGGCGCGATCATGGAGATAGCAACGGGCAACGGAAAACCTTGGATAAAGGCGGTCGAATGGCTTGCCAAGAAATTCAATATCCGCCATATACACATTTCAGGGTACAATTCCAGAGCGCAAGGCGTCATCGAGCGGAGACACTACCCCGTTCGCGAGGCGCTTGTCAAAGCCTGCGAAGGAGACATGACCCTTTGGACCAAGCGGATTTTCTACATTTTCTGGGCGGAACGGGTTTCGATCAGTAAAGCGACCGGCAGGTCACCATATTGGATGGCCCACGGCGTAGAACCCCTCTTTCCGTTCGACATAACCGAAGCTACTTACATGGCTCCCCTCTTCGACAAAGAAATAACAACCGTGGACTTGATCGCCGCTCGCGCGCTCCGACTTATGAAGCGGGAGGACAAGTTGGACCTCCTTCGCTCGCTGATCTATGAAGACCGACTCCGCTCCATCCGCCAATGGGAAAAGGACAACGAGGGGAAGATCGTCGACTTTGATTTCCAGCCAGGCAGATTAGTGCTAGTTCGGAACTCAAAGATTGAAAGCGAACGTTCACGCAAAAGCAAACCCCGTTACTTTGGGCCCATGGTGGTCGTCAGAAGAAACACGGGCGGAGCCTATATTCTCTCAGAACTTGACGGAGCTGTCGCGATTGAGCCCTACGCGGCCTTCCGACTCATACCATATTATTCCCGCTCCGATGTAATCATCCCCGTCACTAGGATGATTGAAAAACACAAGAAACTGATAGACGCGGGATACGGACCAAGAGATATCGCGGACGATGGATTGAGGGAATGGGAAGGACAGTCGGAGCCCATGAATTAAAACAGAGCGGACGGCATAAACCAGAAGTAGAGAGGATGGACTCTTGAACGCACAAAATGGAGCGGACGGTAAAAACCAGGAGTAGAGAGGACAGACTCTCGAGCGCACAGAACGGAGCGGACGGTGAAAACCTGAAGTAGAGAGGACGGGCTTTCAAGAAAAGGGAACAGAGCGAGCAACGCAAGAGAAGCTAACGAGAAAAGGGTCCCAAGCACGCAAGAAGTCGGCAGGCGCGAGCGGGAACAGGGTCGAATTCAAGGTAGAGAACATTGAGCACGGACGAATATCTTCATCATGGGCTTAAAAATAAGGCCATCTTTCGATTTTTGACTATCCTATCTATTCCGGGATTGCTAGCCTTATAAAATTCCCTTTCCATGATATTCGTCCGTGCTTAAGATCTCCGAGACCTTTGAACTGGCCCGCGCGACTAAGGAAGCGGAATGACTTCAACATAATACAGCTTGACAGGCGACAACAGATGTCTCTTGCCAATAATCCGTTTCCGCTCGGGTGCGCGCAGATATTAGGTCACCCCGATTCAGGACTTTTAACAGAGGAAGCCTGCTTCCTCAGACTAAGAACTAAAGGGTTCACACAAGGAAGAACGCAAGAAACCACTTTCATTTCAAGAAAATTATTATACATTTGTAAGGTGTGAATAAGTGTCTCTTAGAATCACCGAAGTAAGCTGGTCCAGGTTCTATATTGGTAGAATCGGGCGTTGCCTACAAAGTGGTGGGTGTTAAAAAGATACCCATCACTTACCAAGCAACGCCTTATATACTACGTTACACAATAGAGCTAAACAAGTGATGTATAACAGTAATACATAGGGGAGCACAGCTCCCCGTCAGTCTGCCGCCTAACACTCTCCCCCCTTAGGGCGAGTCCGCGAGCCCGATAAAACTCAAGGCGGCTGTCCGTAGAGCTGTTGTTCTTCACTGCGTGAATAGTATTTGGAAATGGTAGTTGTTTTTTCAAAAGAGTGGATACTGCGTCGCAGTAACAATTCGCAAGAATAAATATTCAGATACGCTGCGTTATCGCAGGAATGTAGAGACAATGGATTCTCGAAAGGAGCGTGTATAACGAACAGGGAGTCCGCTAGTTTGGAACATGTACATGGTATATCCCGCATCCCACGACTTCCGGCGCTTGATGCACCGTTGTTGCGGGAAGTCCGCCGCTGACGCCGCATGAGGCAGCGTTTCACAGCGTACCATCCCCTTCATCACTCGGAGTGACGGGCGGTGGGGGCAGGGGGTCATCTGTCTTGGCAGTCATGTCGACATCCATGTCGGGAGCGTGCATGGACGCCGCTACGCCATCGTGGACCACCGTGGCTCCGGGGTTTCGTACCGCGTCTGGCGCTCGGATCGACGGTGCGTGGCAGAGGTTCGCCCAGCTGGGGATGCTGGCATGATCGACCGCGAGCGCACTGGTCACGGATCGGGGTTCATCGGCCCACCCGACGTTGGATAAGTCTTCGATGCTCGCGCGTATGTTGCAGCGCGAGCGTGCAAATTCTTCGATTGCCGCCGGCGCAGCGCCAGTTGCGGGGATGCCGTGTTGCACGAGCCACGCCGCGACCAGCGGCATGGTGATGTTATCCGTAAGGTAAGGATAGTGCACCATGGGTAGGGCGGCTTCGGGGTATCCGCCCACCGAGACGATATGGGCGTATAACCCGGGGATTGAGAACATTAGCACCAGTGTTTCGTAAAAATGACGCCACTGGTGATCGAGTCCGTGCCGGTCGTCCGGTCCGAGCGCGATACACGTCTGGTAGGCTAGCGCGTCGCCGGTGTGAACAGTATCACCACCAGGCCGGCGACGTTCTCCAAGCATGTTGCGAATGCCTACCGCCCACGTGTGAGTGTCGGCAAAAAAGTAGTGGCGCATCACGTCGACCACGGTGCCGAGCATATTGGGGAGGGCTCTCCATGCGCGGAACTCTCCTGTCGCAGCCATCGGGGGGGCTTCGTCTGCGGGGTCAGGAGGCGATGTCCCCAGGTAGCCTCGTCCTTCCAGGGCATAACCCCCGGGTGGTGCACGAGCGCGGTTCTGCAACGGGGCTGGGTGAATCGCTACGGTGCTGCCAAACGTCCACCCACCGTTGGCCGGGCGCGGGGTGGGGGTGCTAGCCAGCCGCTCCACCTCTGAGCGGTGCGATGGTCCCACAGGCGACGCGGGGATGGTGCGCAGCGATGGTGCATGCGATGCGCCCGAGCCGGGGCGTTGACCAGATATGCGCTCTGATCGTGGGCGACGCCTCGCGTAGTGATCCACCAGTCGCGGTCGAGGCGTCCCTGGTGGATTATTATATGGTTCTCTCCTTCGGTGCGGAAGGTCCCAGGCTCCGCGGACACGTTCTGGATGATGAACCGGAACAGCTCGTACGCGGATTCGTCGCCCTGATCCATCCATTCTATAAGATTCAGTGCTTGAAGTAGATTGGCAATCGTCAAGTGTTGCCAGATGCCAAGTCGCTCGTCGCGCTGGTGCGGCGCCTGGGGAGCGTTGCGGTTCTTCTTGGCTGCGTTGCACGCCAGTCGCTCCTCTTCCATCGCGACCTACCCTGGGTCGGGAGCGGGGGCGTGGAACCCATCCGCAATCTGTGCCAGTGTACTCGTGGCCTGGGGGTGGCCGTCGGGACCGTGGGATGCCAGTCGTGGGTTGGGCGAGGGGAAGAGGCGAGGAGGGAGCTCCTCGACTTGTTCGTCACGACGCGGCGTCCGCGTTGTTAGCCACTGGTTTTTGGCTCGAGGGGGTCGTGAGTCCCTTGAGCGATCGTCGTTGAGGTCGTGCTCAAAGTCGCGGGGTCTCTCGCGCACACTGAAGTCGCGCTTGTCGTAGTCCGCGCGTGAGTTGCGCGGGTCATAGCGTTGACAGCGTCCTCCCCACGCAGGTTCATCGCGAAAGCGGCTGCGAGATGAGAGGGCTTGAAGCCGAAGCGTTTCGACGCGCTGGTGCAGCGGGTAGTCCGAGCCTGACCCGCTTGTAGACCCGCTGTCGGCGTAGCGGCCTATATTATGTTGAGCTGCCTGCAGCTGCGGCAGAGGGGCCGCCGTACCTCGATCAGCCTGTTCAGGCTTTTTCTGGGCTGCACACGGTAAACCGCGTGCATTGGGAATCCCTCGGAAAGGCAGCGGCGGCGTTGACAACGACGCGCCTAGAGGGTACACGTAGGTGGGGGTGTTTGCGTCGCCAGCCCAATATCCCGCGTGGCCACGCTCGTACGTAGTGCCACGGCTACAGCGGTCTTCGATCCAGTTATCGTCGTTGTCCCAAGGGGCCGACATGTCGCTGTCTCCATCCGCCATGGAGAGTGAATGAGGAGAGGAAATATTTGCGAGCCATTCTTGGATATGGCGCATTAAAGAGTGTCTGCGCGATGGCTCGGGAGCAAAGGCCCGAGGGATCTTTGATCCGCATCAAACGCGTGGCAGATCTTGCCAACGCGATACCCCGTGTAATTCCAAGTATTCATCGAGGTGTTGCACGTCCTCGAGGTGCTTCGGCGGTTCCCATGTTATATCGCCTGCCGTCCATTGTACGCGAAATTGCAATGACCGGGGCCCAACCCATTCATGGCCGATGATGGATTCAACCATCCATTCCTGGTCGTCTGGCATGCCGAAGTCGTAGAATCGCCCGACCTCTTGGCTAGGGAAAATCGCATCATCGTTGGGTTGATGCTCGCGTAGTAGCGACGCGTGGAACCGCGGGTGGATCCGCCGTTTCTTCAATTCAGCTGACAATTCCAGTTCATATGTGGACGTCTCAGCGTTACTTTTCAGAATTTTATATGGTCCAATAAACTTTGGTGCGAGTTTGTGCGCACGGCTTTTTGGGAGATTCAGGTTCTTTGTGGATAAGAACACTAGGTCGCCTTCGGTGTATGGGACCTCTTCGCGCCGCTTTTTGTTGGCTTGGTAAGTCGCGCGCACTCGTGATTCAATAATGGCATCATGGGCCATTGCTATATTCGCGAGCACGAGATTCACGAAGTCACGTACGCCGGCGTATTCTGGTATTTCCCCGGTGACATTCGTCATGCGGGGAACATAGCCATAATTGAGCTCGAATGGGGCAAACCCCGTCGAGGCGCTTATACTGGAATTGATGGCAAATTCTACCATGGGTAAGTGGTAAGCCCAATCGCGCTGGTTAGGATTAACCATAGCGCGTAGTATTTGGGTGACATTGCGAATGGCGCGCTCAGACGCGCCATCGGTCTGCGGGTGAAAAGCCGTAGACATCATTAATTTGGATCCCGTGAGTCGATGGAGTTCACGCCAGAATTTGGACGTGAATTTAGAGTCCCGGTCAGATCCAATGGATCGTGGTATCCCATGCAGGCGTACAATATCACGGACGAACATCCAAGCCACATCGGAGGAAGTGTCTGTGACTTTCATGGGGATTAGGGCGATCATATTGGTGAGTCTGCATATCATGACCAACATATAGTTGTATCCTAGACATGGCGGGAAAGGGCCGACAAAATCCATCCCTACCGAGTCCCACAGATGCTGCGGGATAGGTAGGGGATGCAGGTGCCCGGCCGGCGCCTGGTTCAGGCTCTTCGCCATTTTACAAGTTGTGCAGCTGCTGCAGAACTTCTCGATTTCTTTCCCCAATTTGGGCCACCAGAACCATCTGCGCACGTATTCTGAGGTGCGCAGTTCGGCTAGATGTCCAATGACTTTGTGCGCTTGGTCGATGACGAGTTCCGTCAGTCGTCGGGGTCCCCTCAGCCCGGGCGCGCGAGGAACGCACATGCATCTATCGCCGGTGAGATTCTTAGTATAGATCAACCCGTCCGTATATTCGAAGGTCGGGTAATGTGCAGGATTTGCGATTATTTTCGCGAAGAAGTCGTCCTTCTCGTATCCTGCACGCACGCCGGGTAAGAACGACGTGTCACCCTCTACCATGTTGTTCAGGGGTGGGTCAGCAGCGAGCGCTTCCGAGAGCGGTATGGCTGTCGTGTCGTAGCCCTCGTTGTCTAATTCTATCGTGTGCTGTTCCAGTTCTTGGGCCTCGCGTACTCTGTCTTCCAGCGGGCCCTCAGCGCGCAACGCGTATAGTCGAGTGGGATACTCGATCAGTTCTTCGGTGCGTAGTTTCGTCATGTCTTCTAGTTCGGGATCTAATCGATAGTCCCCCGAGACGTACGCGCTAGGAGGGTGGTGTTCGTCAGGGCTGTCGTTCTCATAGTAGCGAGACAGACAGTCGGCCACTTTGTTTTTCACGCCTGCTACGTGAAATATCTCAAAGTCGAATCGCGATAGGTATTCATCCCATCTGATGAGACGGCCACTGAGACTTCCTCTCGCCGCTGTCTTCACTGCTTCTAAGGCCTTATGATCTGAAGCAATCATTATTTTTCGCCCAAGAAGCTTGTCTTCCCATTTTAGCAGCCCCTCGATAATCGCCAGGGCTTCCTGTTCGTATGTCTTGTACGATCTTTGGGCGGATGTGAATTTCTTTGACATGAATCCTGCAGGTCGGCAGGTTTGCCAATCTGGGCCTTGGCCGTACAATGCTCCTACGCCGCACACCGACGCGTCGCAGATGAGCCAAATAGGGTCCTTCCCATTGGGGTCTATGGGTTTGAGTATAGGAGTACGCCGAGCAATTAGCTTGATTTGTTCCAAGCAATGTTGATGGAACGGGCGCCAGACGAAAGGCTGTCCGCCTCGGCAAATTGATTCGAGTGGGGAAGTTAAGTGAGCAACGTCTGGCATAAAATTCGCCAGATATTGAACTAGTCCCAGAAACCTCTGTACTTCTTGGTGAGACCTCGGGGTCCTCCATTCCAGTATGCGACCCATTTTATCGCTATCCACATGGAGGCCTTGGTCCGTAATCCGGTGGCCAAGGCAGTCCATGTCCTTGGAGTATAAATCGCACTTCGCTTTACTTAAGTAAAGTTGTTCCTTGCGTAGTCTGTTGAATACGAGCGATAAGTGTCGTTCGTGATCTTCTATGGTTTCTGAATAAACGAATATATCGTCTAGGTAAACATGAATGAAATCCCTGATGGAATCGCGAAATATCCATGTCATAAGTCTCTGAAAGGTGGCCGGTGCGTTGCAGTCTCCTTGCTGCATTACATTGGAAACTGCCGTTCCAAACGTTGTGGCGAAGGCCGTTTTCCAAACATCCTCTGGCCGGATGCGTATCTGCTCATACGCATCGGACATGTCAATTTTGGAGCGGAATCTGGCCTTAGCCACGTCCATCCTAATGTTGTCTTGATCAGGGAATGGGGTGACATCCTTGATGGTATTATCATTGCGCTTCCTGGCGTCCACCACGGTGCGCAATTTGCCCGTTTTCTTGTGTATACATAGTAACGGGGCCGCTTGTGGGACGGGACGCATTTCCCACCATCCCGCTTTCACGTAGCGGTTGATTTTGTTGCGCAATTGTGGTCGTAAGGCATCCGAGCAGCGCGGCATATGGTAACCATAAACCATGGAGTCATCGACAAGGTTTATTTCGTGGTTAATTTCCCGAAACGGGGGTAGAGTTTTGGGAATGGGGCCCATTAAGTCAGCGCAGGCTTCGAACCAGCGCGCACGCAGCTTGTCGACCCGAGTGCTAGAATTCACGGGGGCGGGACCGCGTTCTTGGGTAGTTGCATCCGCAGGCTCTTCAAGCCTCATGTGCATGAAAGAGATGGCTGCTTCTAGCGCTTCCTCGTTGATGTTCAGTGGGTCCTCCTCCATCGTGCTGGATATTCGCTTGGTAGAGGAGTGGAGGGAAATTACCGAGTACTCGGTAATATCAGGTGCGTCGTTGTCCTTGCGCCTTTTTCGTGGGGTACGGGCTCGCTCGTCTAATTGAATAAAGTTCAAGTGTAGGACAGGCGAGAACTGTATTTCATCGGCATAACACTCATCGCAGAACTCGTCTGCGTGCAGGTGATCTTGGGCGTCAACAAATAGATCGTCCATATCATCGTCGAGGTCCACTTCTTCTCCAGATGGTGGCTGGAGGGTCTTTTTACTAAACCAGGATTCTTCTTCAAGAATGTACTCGTAATCCCACGGTAATGTGGGGAGCGACATACGAGGTTCTTCAACCTCCTCGATGATAACTCGCCGAGGGACAATCACGTGCGGTATAAATTCGGTTTCAGGCACGTATATTGGTGTGTGATCCCAACTGAGTGTTGGGAGTGTATCTACTTCCTCATCTAATTCCTCCATAAGAATGCAGGCATGCGATCGGCGTGCGCTGATCGTCGTTCCTGCCACTGCTACTACAGACGCGATGTCTGCAGTGTCGCCACGCATGCTGCAGAGTCAAACGGACTCCGCAGTCACCCTGTGCTTCGGGGTGAAGGGTGAGTCCTTCTTTGCTGCGTTCCGCTTGGCAATGAGGACGATCTCATTGGGAATGGGTAACGCCGCGATAGCTCGCCCATTAGAAAATCTGAGTTCTCGCTTAGCAAAGTCAATTACTCCCCCATGTCGATTAAGGAAGGGGGTCCCTATAACGCAGTCGTAGCGGTCAAGATTAACCTGATCGAAATATACGTGACCTTTTATGCCACAGAAGTCTACGGGAACTCTAGTCCCGTAGTTAATTCTGGAACGACTCCCGACGCATCCCAATTGAAGCGTCACTTGATCGTCAAGTTTGATGTTTGGGGCCCGCGTGGCATTCGCAAACTCAGGCGTCATGGAGTTCGTCGTGCTACCCGAGTCAATGAGCACGTAGGCCTCCGTTCCGTTGATGGACAGCAGTGCAGAGATACAGGCCGTCAGTTCTCGGGGACGAGCAGGTTGGTCTAGGAGCCCGACTCTGTCGGGCTTTCGAATAGTGCTTGAGTGCTCGACTCGTCCGGATAGGAACTGCACTCGGAAACCCGGGAGTGCAGTCTCGTCGTCTTCCTCGGGGTCGGAAGACACCAGCCGCTCATGAAAAGCTACCCCCGGTAGCAGTCGCGGATCCCGGTCAGGCATACCGCGCCTGTCACGCAGCACGGTGGCCGAATTGGATACGGCAGAGTACGTCATGAGGTGCCCTACTGCGGTGGTGTCGGCGTATCGCTCTGCTTGGGCAATCACCATAGCTGCTTCGTGGATTGGCCGGAAGCGGGGGTTCAAATGGTGATACTCGGGGAGTTCGCCTACCCTCATGTACACGTTGTTGTTCTTGTCAACGAGAATATCCACCCGCTCAGCTTCCCTTTCCGACGTCATAATCACCGACTTGATTATTATCTCGTCGCTCGGGGAAGGGGACACGGGTAGGTCTTTGTACCCCGAGGTACTGTCGTAGGATTCTCGTACGATGGGGTTTTCGCTCACGGTGCTATCTTCATAAACGCGAGGAGGATGCTGAGGCACAGTCTCGATGCGGGTTGCCGCCAGTTGTGACTGATCGTCGTGGATGCCGGCATTGTCATCAGTGGCGATGCTCGGTAGTGGGGCCAATAATAGCTCTTGGGTAGAGAACTGCACAGGCAAGGCCGACCACAAGTCGGACTCGTCAGCCGGTAGTGCTTCTCCTCGCGGTCCGTGCGAGGGGGAGAGTATCAACGCCTGGTCACCCCGCCCACTAGTGGGTGCGTGTCATTGTGGAGACGTCTGCGTTCTCGGACTCGCGCTTCATCGATTTGATTGCTCAGTTCGTGAAGCTCCGTCAAGTGGTATGATAAACGCCTGCTGGCATTTAAGTTCAAGGTGCGTGCGCGAACCCATAATCCGTCGGCGATGGGGTCGTTATTGATCCCAAGTTCCCGGCGTATGGTTTCATACCATGTTAGGGTAGTGCGGATGAGCCGTCGGACGCTAACTGCCTCCGCTACTCGGTACCGCCACTGCATGTCCAAGGACTGCAGTTCTGCGCGGGAACCTAGTTGAGCTGCCACTAGTTCTTGGGCAGGTTCGGCTTCATAGGGTACATCTGCACCTCTCAAGTTAACCCTGTCTTCCTCTCGCCGGGCATCTGCCTCGGTGGAGAGAGCTTCACGGGCGCGGAATTGAGCACCGTAGACAGGGTCCACGCGCATCTGCTCGGTTTGGCCCTCCCAGTACGCCTCAAGTCGCTCCCGCTCGTCTTCTTCTTCGTCCCGGTAGCTCCTGTAGTGGCGAAGGTAGCGAATATTAACATCATATTCATGCATGGTTAATGGGGCTAACCCACACGCTCTGCGCGTAGATTCGAAGCTGGCCACTTCATCCTCTGCCGACCCGAATGCGTTGGCATCTGGGATGTTGGTGACGTCTAGGAACGTGCCTGGCGGGAGGTCGGGTCCCCAGCCAGTTCAGCAAGTCCCCATCGCTGTTCACCCGGTCTGGAAGCGGGTGCCTCTGTAAACCTGATCGAGAGAAGCAGGGTGTGCTCGGTGTTGCGCCGTCGACCACTCCCGTTCGTCTTGCTCAGGAAGAGGTGCATTTGTGTTTGTTCTGGGGTTGGGGGTAAGTCCACCAACGCCGGGTCTAGTCCTACGTTTGCCAGGTGTTCACAAACATTGTATTCCGCGTCTACCGGGAGCCCGTTTTCTGGGGTGGCGCGAACACGACGTATTTGCATCGAGCAATCGTGGCATACCACACATAGTGGTCCTGGATTATATGTGCGAAGACGCCCATCCCGATGGATGGGCACACCCACAGTGAGCGGGGACAATAAGTCATCCTCCCTG